>OX422210.1:402708656-402748656 GCA_949130495.1 Sambucus nigra | reverse complement strand
AGTTACCCCTTAAATAATTTTCGTAGTAATTTCACTCACGCACTACTGGTCTATATCATAGGTTCACTCGAAAGCCACGTGCCTCAATCTCGTTCTCCCAAATTCAATTACTTTCCACACTATGCCCGATTAAACTTAGCCTTAGTTCTTCTCACTTATGACTAAGCCCCCACCCTACCATTAGCCTACTGATAACCAAAATATCTCTTACTATATTTTAAAGGCATCCCGAAAGTCCACCCGATCGTTAATCGCAAGTTTTAGGCTAAAAAGGGGAAAATTGCCAAAATATGGGGAATCAAATGGATTCGGACATAACCCAAATCAATTCGGGCCAAGGAGTCAAATCGATTCGAAATTGTACAGGGCTTCTTCTTCCTCTCGTTTTGCGATTTTTCACCATTAAAACTTAATCCACTCATCATGAAACTTTACTAAACTCTCAACCAATATATCTAAACATCATATACATATGTAGGGAGGATTTATAATATGAATCATGTATTAAATCCATATAAAGTTCATCCAAAATCATATTTAAACCCCCTTAATCATTGAAACCCTAGATTTTGTGTTCTTCTCATAAATTCCTCAAAAATTTAGATTTCTTTCATTATTATCATCACATAATTTATGATTTCATTTTTTAATTACATAAGAATTCATTATACATGCAAATCCTACACATGATCATGTGTTTAACCTTCAAACACCCCAAGAACATCAATTAATCAGCAATTATAAAACTCTACACTACATGGGTATTATAACCTCTTAAAAACATGCAATATAAACACTTGCCTTATGATTGCAGGTCTGAATCCATTTTTTGATGATGGTATTGATCTCTCCTTGCTCCGATTTCGATTTCGATTCCGACAACAATTGTGGATGAATCAAGGTGCTACACCTCCAAACTCAATATTCTTCCTCTCTATTGTCCTCTCCTATTTTATCCTTTAATTCTTAAGGTTTTATATGTGATATGTTGATACCCCAAATGACTAATCTTAGGTTTTAAATCCCAATTCCCGAATAGGCTTACGGGCCAAGCTCAAGTGACTCGAACACTCTCGTGTGGGCTCGATTATGACTAAAAATGTCCCGAAACCCAATTACAATCCCCGGGTACACTATTCTGACTATCTCTACCCATTCGGAGTCAACCGTGACCTCAAAATCTCCCTTTGAGTCACTCTGCAATAATTTCTCACCTTGTCCTCAATTAGTCTACACGTATCGCTCGTTGCAACGTATAATAATGATCGCACAAATTATTCCATCAACCATAATCATTTTCTCCCAACATATTTAATTTCATCAAATCACGGCACACCTGAAAATTAAAATTCACTGAATTAATTAATTTAAATTACTCAAAAATACGGGGTGTTACACCCACCTCCACACCCGCCCTAGTTGTGACTTCTTTGATCGACTGATATGCCCAGTTTGGCTCTTTGCGAGCCTTTTGATATGATAAAAGTACACTAACTACATATTCATTACCCAACCAAAAAACACACAAATGGGATTAAACAATTGAGAAATAAAATTTCTTCTTCAAATTAAAAAAAAGTTCCACCATATCGCAATAGTGGATGGTAGATGGGCATTCACATAAATTCATTATTTTGTTGCAGGCTTGGAAGAAATAAAATGAAGAAACTATGTAAATTACTGGAAGAAACTATATATAGATATTAAATGATTCAATCAAGTATCACTTAAATTTTCATGGCATTAGTGTTAATAATTTGGGGTTCCCCAAAAATCTATAAAGTTTAATACTAAATCATATTTAAACTACAAATTCCAACCCCCAAATATGCATTTTAAACCCAGATTTCAAAATAGTAAAACACTATTTATTAATCTAAATATTCAAATATTTAAATTTTAAACTAAATGCCATGAAGTTGAAAACGATTTTTTTTTAAAAGTTGGAGAAGATGATGACGGACATACCTTGGGATGTTATGGAGCTGTGAAGAACACTGAAAAGAGTTCCAATTTTTTTTAAGTTGAAACTCCAAAATCGGAGGAGCCTTCATATATGTAGGGGGAAAATACGAAAAGAATGAGTAGGTATGATAATTTACATATCATGTATTTAGGAAAATAGGGTGAGATAAGGAGGCTTTCTATATAGGGTTTTAACATAGGTTAAGTTAACTGTGGTTCAAAGATGAGTAAACAACCTAATATATTTATATACATCTGTTAACTATTATAAACCGTGGGAAGATGAGAAATATCCAAAGAAAACTGTTCAGTAGACAAAAATCAAGAGGCATTAGTATATATGAACGAAGGATTGTATTGTTAAAAAAAAGAAGGGTTGTATAATGACCTTAATTAAGAGAGAGACAGAGTCATGGAGCCAAATAAATAGAACCTCTTCAAATTCTGGGACGGATTAAAATATTTATAAAGTATACATGTGTCGTGGAATCGACAAATATTGACGTTGTGTTTTAGTGTCAATTTTAATTATATACTATAATTATAATTAGATTCATAAATATTTTGCCTTGGTCGGCCTTAAAATTACTCTTACACATAGGGTGGCCCAAAAAATTAGACCCAAGCCCAGTTAAGTCCCTCACAAAATTGACCCATATGTGATCATCTCTAGCTCGGCTCTTCTTCTTCTTCCACGATTCCGAAATATACATTTGGATTCGATGCGAATCAGTTCCAATAACATGCCCTTTTCACTTTCTCCAGTAAATCACAATGGATAATCTTAAAATCTAGCACTCAAACAAAACAACCCTCACTCCCCTCCCCTCCCCTCTTCAATTCCACATATCAATCAGTGAAACCAATCAATGGTGGGTAAAACTGAAGCCGCAAACGGCGGCGTAAAACCGACACAAGCAGATCTGTTATCTCCGACCACATTCTCCCTCAAATCCCTAAAGCTGAAAACAAAACAACAAGAGCTTCTCCTCCGAGTCACAATTCTCGGCCTCGTCTACATCTTAGCTTTCATCACTCGCCTCTTCAGCGTCCTACGTTACGAGAGCATGATCCATGAGTTCGATCCCTACTTCAATTATCGAACCACTCTCTACTTAACCCAAAAGGGTTTCTACGAGTTTTGGAACTGGTTCGATTCCGAAAGTTGGTACCCATTGGGTCGGATCATTGGTGGTACTCTTTACCCGGGTCTAATGGTAACAGCTGCTTTAATTTACTGGACTCTTAAATTTTTAAGATTTGCTGTTCATATTCGAGAAGTATGTGTGTTAACTGCTCCCTTTTTCGCTTCTAATACGACCATTGTGGCCTATTTTTTCGGGAAAGAGTTATGGGATTCGGGTGCTGGGCTGGTGGCTGCTGCTTTGATTGCGATTTGTCCCGGGTATATTTCGAGATCGGTTGCGGGGTCTTATGATAATGAAGGGGTTGCTATATTTGCGTTGTTGTTGACTTTTTATCTGTTTGTTAAGGCTGTGAATACGGGTTCGCTGGCGTGGGCTTTGGGTTCGGCCTTTGCGTACTTTTATATGGTTTCGGCCTGGGGTGGGTATGTGTTTATTATCAATTTGATTCCGCTTTATGTGCTGGTTTTGTTGATTGTTGGGAGGTATTCGATGAGGTTATATGTTGCGTACAATTGTATGTATGTGTTGGGGATGTTGCTCGCGATGCAGATTCGTTTTGTGGGTTTTCAGCATGTGCAGTCTGGAGAGCATATGGCTGCAATGGGGGTGTTTTTCTTGATGCAGGTATTCGTTTCTTACCACGCTCACTCCTTACTTTTATAGTTACATATCACTTTTAATAAAATGAAAAAGTGTAGCACTTTAAAGTTTTCGGGTGCACTTTAAGTCCAACAACTTATGGGCTTTGGGTTGCAATCTCTCCCTTTTGAAACAATTCGGGATAGGATGTTATCCCTATACAAAATGACAATTAAATACAATTATATTATCACACATTTTGTTAAGTATAATAGGAAAAGTTTTATATATAATGTGACAGTTATATTATCAGACAATCATTGATATATTAGAGCACAAACTTCACACAGAACACCCATGGGCTTCCAACAACCCTAAAAGGAAAAAAGCATCATTAGTTTTGCATGGTGGTAAAAATAATGTATCATTTATGACCAGTATCCGCATTTCCCTATAATTCCGTGTGATAATGTAATGGGTTTAATCTAAAAAGAAATATCCGGATAAGAGAAAAGAAGATTAATTAAAGGGCCATATACCAAATAGTCCTTCGAACATTTTTTAATACACGTTTAATCCAAGCCTTTTTATTTTGTTCCAAAAACTCCCTCCCAACATAATAACACTCAAAACTAGGAGTTTCGGTGAGCGTCGTTGGAGCTCCGGCAGTGGAGGGGAGGTGATGCGGGGGTCTCGCTGGCACGGCCCTTTAAAAATAAGAGAATATTGGTTAAATGGGTGTTTGAGGGACTTTTTGGAACAAAATAAAAAGGCTTGAACTAAATGTTTATTAAAAAATGTTTGAGGGACTTTTTGGTAATTGATCCTTAATTAAATAGCTTTTTGCTTAAAACTATCTCTCCACAAGATATTGATACGACGTTCGACATTTGCTTATGTTTATTGTTTGCCATCTTTGTTTGTCATGAAATTCTGCTAGAATGTAACGGGATGATGCTTTTCATCTCAAAAAGATGTGCTTGTGAAGACGATCATTATTTTTTCCAATATGGTAGTTTGTTAGCCAGAGACTGTTATTCTGGATTTGGTGATCTTTCATTTCTCCCAAGCTTAATCATAACAAGTAGTCTCAACAATCAGCATGCCAAGCATTCCATTATTTGAGCCCCCCACAAACGTGAAATATCTGTGCAGGTGTTTTACTTCTTGGATTGGGTTAAGCATATGTTAAATGATTCGAAGATGTTTCAAGCCTTTTTGAGGATTACTGTAACATGCGCAGTTGGTGTGGGTGCTGTTGCTCTGGGAGTTGGCACAGCATCTGGGTATATCTCACCATGGACTGGTAGATTTTACTCTCTGCTGGATCCAACTTATGCTAAAGATCACATTCCAATAATTGCATCGGTCTCTGAGCATCAGCCAACAGCGTGGTCATCTTTTATGTTTGATTTCCATATCCTGCTTTTCCTTTTTCCAGCGGGTCTGTATTTCTGCTTCAAGCGGCTTTCCGATGCAACAATATTCATTGTGATGTATGGTTTGACGAGTATGTATTTTGCTGGTGTCATGGTTCGGTTAATTCTTGTGGCTACACCTGCAGTATGCCTTATTAGTGCCATTGCAGTCTCGGCAACCATAAAGAATTTAACCCAGTTGGTAAGGGCTAAGAGTAAACTTGCTCTAACAGGATTTGGCAAAGGATCTACTAGTGCTAAGGCTTCTTCCAAGGTGAGTTTCATATTACCATAAATTCTCTGCTTCTGATATAATCTGTGTTCTATAAGGGTCCGTTTGATACAAAAGTGGGCAAATGGAGAGCATGACAAATTTTTTCATAATAAAATTTGCCATGAGGGAAAATCCTATAATTTGTCACATAAGGTTGTTTGATAGCATTAATTTTCTAGGTGACAAAAGTGGGTTGTTTGATAGCATTAATGGAAAATAAAAACAAAAAACAGTTTAGAACAAAAAAACAGTTTATGAATAAAAAACAGTTTTTAATAAAATAAAAAGCTTTAACAAAAAACAGTTTTTTAAGAAAAAAAAATTTAACAAAAACAAAAATGTTTTAACAAAAAAAACAGTTTAAACAGAAAAAAAAACAGTTTTAACAGGGAAAAAACATTTATTTAGAAAAACAGTTTTTAACAATAAAAACACTTGGAACAAAAATAAATAAATTTAGAATGATTTTTTTTAAAGAAAAACAGTTGTAACAAAAAAATAGTTTTTAACAGAAAAAACAGATTTTAACAAAATAAAAACGGTTTTAACAAACAAACAGTTTAAAAAAAACGATTTTAACAAAATAAAATATTTTTTAATGGAGAAACAGTTTTTAACAACAAAAAAATAATTTTTACGAAAAAAAAACATTTATTTAGAAAAACAGTTTTTAACAATAAAAACACTATTAACAAAAAACAAGGTTCTAAAAGGCGCGTGGCGTGGTTGAGGCGTAGAGGTCAAAGCCTCAAGCCTTAGGAGCCTAGGCGTAAAAAGGCGTGTTTCCTTTTTTTATTATTTTAATTATTCCAAGGCTAGTAATATAATAAAATAATACATACCTTGAATTTTGAAAATATGTCCATATGTTTGGTAGCCATCTTTCTCATATTCATGCTCCATAACTAATATTTGTCAACTAATCATTTGTTTTTTAAAATAAAAGCGTGCCTTAAGCCTTTTACCAAGAATAAGGCGTAGGTGATGCGTTTATCTCAAACCTAAAGCCTAGACGGGCCTTTTAGAACACTGACAAAAAAACAGTTTAGAACGATTTTTTTTAAAGAAAAAACACTTGTAACAAAAAAACAGTTTTTAACAAAAAAAACAGTTTCAATGAAAAAAACAGTTTTTAGCAAAATAAAAATGATTTTAACAAACAAACAAAAAGTAAAAAAAAAAACGATTTTAACAAAATAAAAACATTTTTAACGGAAAAATAGTTTTTAACAGCAAAAAAACAATTTTTACGGAAAATAAACGTTTCTTTTAAAAAAAAAGTTTTAACAAACAAAAAATAGTTTTTTTAATATTTTTAAAAAGGATGGCAAATTTGTGGGGAAATTTTGCTTTGCTATATAGGTAAGCAAATTTTGCCAACAAAAGTGGGAAAATGATGGCAAATTTGTATGTGAACATGGGTATCCATGAAAATTTTTCCATGGCAAATAATGGTCATCAAACACACAAAATAATAGGCAAATTTGTGATTTGCCACCATTTGCCACATTCGTGGCCTAGCAAACGGACCCTTAGTGTTGTATTGGCTTTAGTGGAGCTTATACACGAGTCAGATATTTTTGTCTTAGTACTCCACTGCTGCCAAGGGCGTTATAATGATGCTGCATCTGTTAAATATATTCAGTACGCAAAGTAGTCATTTCAATTAGTCAACTGAATTGATACGTTTAGCTCTTTAAATTCATCTCTTTATGGCTGGACGAAGTTAGGAAACTATTAGAATTTTTATATTGATGGATGAAGCCCCCCTCCCTTTCTCTTTTGCTTACTAGTACGTTTCTACCAAGCTCGTTACACGTGTTGCATCTGTACAATGTTGTCTGTACGCAAGGTGGTCATGTGAAAGTAGTCAACTGTGATTAATTTATGTTTGGGTCGTTAAATGCATCTCTTTTTTCATGGATGAATCTGTTTTTCTTGTCTTTTTTTCCTGGGAGGGGGGAGATGATCATTGTTTGAAGCCTGATTCTCATCTCACATTGTTCACCAATATAAAATGATAAGTTTCTTACTTGCAGAAGCTGAGCAGCCCTATGTGTCTATTTGAGAATAGTACCATCAAACCATTGATTTAGCAGGCCGTTGATTGTTTGTTGTATTTTCCTTGTAACTTTACTTCCATTGACACTGGAGTTGATTGTCGAGACCTAAATGTTTCGACAGCTTTGATAAATTGCAACATAATGAGCTCATGTTTATCATACAACAATAATGCATGGATTGAACCACCACTGCTCTGGACCTTAGTGGTATCCCATGGGAGGGGAGCTCTTCTTATTCCGAGAGTTCAATCATTCTAATTTCCCCCAACCCCCTACAAGCAGAGATTAGATCCAGGAGTCTAAGCCTTCTAACTCTCGTTTTAAGCTTTCATTGGACTCGAGGACTTATCAAAGTGGAGCTAACCCTACAATGCTAGTTCCCTATTACAATCCCTTACTACGGGAGGCTTTAAGACTTCAATTGGATAGCCTATATTATAAAGGCAAGTTCGCCAACTGGACTACCAGGGTATCTAATCCTGTTCACTCCCCATGCGTTCGAACCCTATCATCGGTAGGCCCAGAGAGCTGCCTTCGCTTTTGGCGTTCCTTCGTAGATATTCGGGTTTCACCCCTACACATGAAATTCCACTCCTCTGCCTCACTCAAGTGAATTGGCTTCAAGGGCATTCCACTAGTTTTTGGCGACTTTCACTTTCAACCCGATTCACCACCTACGTGCCCATTTACATCCAAAAGAATGATAGATCCTATCCCCCCACCCCACCGACCCACCCACGAAAAAAAAGACGTGGAACTGAGCTTGTTAATCTAATAATACATTTTTGTCCTAATCCTCCTGAATAGGGGTTAATAAATTTTTCTGGTCAGAATGTGTAGCTCTAACAGACTGCCTCCATACTACATTTTCACTTGTGATTTCTTGCTGTTGCATCTTTCATGTTCTAATTTGACACAGTTTTTTTAAGTTTAATTCCTGCTTCAGATAAATCAAATTGTTATTTATTCAGAAATAGTATATAGCTCCGTGGACATTCTTGTATTTTTGCAATGCTTTGGAACATAAGTGTGTAGGTTGTTTAAGTAGGTAACCCACAAGTGCACCTTCAATGTGCAGAGCAAATTTGTTTCTGTATTTCTTTCCGGCTTGTCAAGGTTGTCCAAATAATTGTCTTCTTGGTGATTCTTCATAAGAAATTAAGAATTGCTTTTCACATTTGTTACATCAACAGGCTTCACATGACCAGTCTCAGCCTTTCCAAAGAAACGGAGCTATCGCATTGCTTTTTGGCGCTTTTTACTTGCTCAGTAGATATTCTACCCACTGTACGTGGGTCACATCAGAAGCATACTCATCTCCCTCAATTGTCTTAGCCGCAAGGGGTGCCCATGGCCAAAGGGTCATCTTCGATGATTACCGTGAAGCATACTTTTGGCTTCGACAGAATACTCCTCAAGATGCTAAGGTGATGTCGTGGTGGGATTACGGCTATCAGATAACTGCCATGGGGAACAGAACTGTGATCGTAGATAATAATACCTGGAACAATACCCACATCGCAACTGTTGGACGTGCAATGTCATCTTATGAAGATGAAGCATACGAGATAATGAGATCACTAGATGTTGACTATGTATTAGTTGTATTTGGAGGTGTTACTGGTTACTCCTCTGATGATATTAACAAGTAAGGATTTTTAATTTCTCCCAATGTATGCTTGGCTGAATGTTATTGATGTTTTCACACATTAATAATTTATATTATACATATCTAATAGTGGTCTGTCTCTAAAATAATTGGAATTATTATACAGCTTATTTTGTTTCTTTTATTTTGAATTATGAAATTAGTTTGTACTGAACTTAGTAGGTCCAAAAGGTAGATATTTTCACTTAAATAACATACTTGCAACCATTTGAATCGCACTTGCTTTTACATACCTGTCTAACATGTTAATTTTTACGCATGAGTGATTTCATATTCTTCCAATAATTTGTATGTTTTTTTTCTCTGATTAAAGAGAATTGAAAAAGAATTTATTGAGAGACAGATAAGGATACATATAAGGATACAATATAGGAAGACAATATAGCTCAACACTCCATTCTCGTTGAATATTGGAAAAACTAATGTCTTTCAAGTGGCGGAAAGGATTCTAGCATTACTTTCCATCCAAATGTTCTAAAATAGTCCCAAAATCATTCACTCCCTTTTTTTTTTTTACCATCCTTGCACTGCCAAAGGCTCGATACTTTTGAAAATGCAAAAAGCTCATTAGAAGACTGGCCCACTCATCCTCCTCAAATATCAAACAAGTGTACATAGGCCCGGCTGCCTGCGTCTTTGGCTAATGGACCTTTAACAGATGTGAGTGATCGGGTTGTGGTATTATTCTTCACAAACAATTTTTTTTAGATCTTTGTATTTTGAACACTTAAATACATCATATGTATTCATTCTGTCATCCAAAATTAAGATCCTGTAGTTTCGACATCTGTGGATTGTCTTTTTTTTTTTCCCCAATAAGCATTTGTGGGTCCTTGTACTCATTTAGACAGGACTTCTTTCCCTGTATTTTATTCATAACCTAACACAATTCATTTATGCTAGATTTTTGTGGATGGTGAGAATTGGAGGTGGAGTTTTCCCTGTCATCAAGGAACCTGATTACCTTGTTAATGGTGAGTACCGTGTTGACAAAGGCGCAGCTCCAAAGATGTTGAACTGTCTTATGTAAGTTCCCTAGAACTACCAACTTGATGGCATATATAGAGAAATTATATTTATGTGTGTGTTTTCAATTTTATTCTGGCATGTGCAACTGGGGTTGAAGTGTTAATATTCTGTAGTAAGAGAAGGCTCAATAGCATAGAGCATTGTGACATTGCTGATCGTTAATGGGATATGAGATGTACCCGTACCACCCAAACAAGATTGAGAAATCCATGCAAGTCCAGGGCGTGCCACTTAAGGGTAGGAAACCAATCCGGATTGATAAATTCCATGGGAATAAATTTTGTTCAATCCGAACTTCTATAGTCTGTGCCGTTACTTGTAAAGCAACCTATATAATTGAAGCACAACAGTTATTTTACAAAAATACAATTGCGTCGGATTAGTGTACCCCGTGGGAACATCCCACGGCTTTGCAAATTTGTGCCATAAAGGCAACCGCCAGTACCATGAAGGTGGCTTTTAGAAATGTGCATAGTTCAGCCTTCTGTTGTCCATCTCAACTATTATACCCACTTTGAAATCGCTCTTTCGATGTATAACATAACTTTGTTAATTCAGTATTTTAGTTAACTATACCTATTGTAGATGCTCTTCGCAACTCAAGAACTGGCCTTTTATTCTGGCATGTCAGCCTTGTGTCTTGATAAAGATACTGTCATCCTTCCTTGATATTCTTCTAGGAAAACCCCAAGAAATGTCAAATTCATAGGTGGTGTTTTTTTTCTCCCCCCCCCGTCGTTTGCCCTTGAATGGTGTAGGAAAGACAGCAGTATTACCTATCTGGATTGTTTCGTGAAGTTCTTAGGTATCGGGATGGTTCCATGAACACTTGATGTTTCAAATCATATCCGCATACAAAGAACGTCTGCTGTATGATGATTTGTCTGAAAGTCACTGTGAAGATAGTAATCAAGGTTAAAATGACGAGTGTTGTAAATGACAGGTCTTCTGGTATGCTTTTATGTTTATCAGTAAGTTTACGCAATTATCTCAACTCAACTCAACAAAGCCTTTTCCTAAAATATTCCTCATGCAAAACTAATTTCTGATCCAGGTTCTGTCTATTTGTATAAAGGATTATTTTATTATGTGGCATTCATGATGTCATGTGGTTTAACTGATAATATTTCATTGAACGGAACGAATTAAAAAATAGGATTCATGTAGCCGCCCCCAAATAATTGGGAAAAAGCTTTATTGAGTTGAGTATTCATAATCTTCTTTATTGTTGGTTCGATACCAGAATAACATTTTTTTATTTCGACATAAAATGCGTTCCTGGCAGTAATTGTGATTCTTCGTTACTAACTATCTGGGCAGTTGTTCTATTTGTACACAATTGCATATCAACTTCTCTCTCTCGTTCTCTCAAATGGAAGTATGTATGTGCGCGCGCGGGGGTGTGTATATTGATAATTCTAAAATCCCCTGTGCATAGGTGGGGGGGAATTTTCGATGAACCTTAGATAAAAATAATTAAATATTGCCTTGTGGGGACATAAAAGGCTTGTTGGAGGATTTAGAATGAACTGAAAGGGAAAAGGAAATTCTGATTTGCTAATAAATTTACGACATCCACAGAGCATAACTTGGATTTATCCGAGCTTGGCTTGAGCACCTTGTTATCCCCAACCTGCACCCACACTGCGAAGAAGTTGTTTTTTTCTATTTTTTGGTGAAGTCAATATATCAGGACCTGGATATGGATATGGATATGGTTTCTGGGACTCATCCAGCATGGTTTTGCTATTCAATATTATTTTTTCACAACTTAGTCTATCAAAATTTACATACCTTTGTTGGCATTCGAGTAACATCTATTTAGTTTATCTTAGTCTACCTTGGGTATGTTGGTTCTTTTTTCTAATTCTTCTAGGCATGTTCCAAAGAATTGGTCAATCCGAAGAATCTACGTGAACTGACCTTCACGGTTGGGCTGGTTCGGTTTTCTTGTTGATCTTGGTTGGGATGACTTGAGAACCAAGCTGAATCGCAGTTGGAACGGAATCAGAACCATATCAAGATTGTGTTTTGATAAATACAAATCTCTTCAATGATAGCCAAGGTGTGATTTATGAGGTGAGAACATACACCTCGACACCACCACCGCCCCTATTAGAAATCCCTCCAACTTGCCCCTACCTCATGAGGAGTCTGTTGAAAGCCTCCATCACTAGAATGAAGGCAAAGCCTCTTTGAGCTACTAAAAAATCTCTTCGGAGAACCATTTAAGAAATGCAATGATCCGTCGTCGCTAACTCGCCCCAAATCTCATCCTTGGTAGCACGTAAAGCAAAATTTCCCAGTTAACATGATTATAGGCCTTCTCAATATCCAACTTACACAAAATAATTGGAACCCCACTCTGCCTCTCTACACATTCGTTCGCAATTAACGCCACATCAAAAGATTTGTCTCCCCCCCACAAAAGCATTTTGGGAATCAGATACAATAGAGTAAAGGACTCATCGAATCCTTTGCGATAACACTTTAGCAAGTAATCTGTAAACACTTCCCATAAACTAATGGGCCTGAACCTCTACTCCCCTTCTTTCGGGACCAAGGCCAAGAAGGTAGCGTTAAAACTTCTCTCTAAATGCCCGCTCCCAGAAAACTCGTCGAACACTGCCGTGATCCCTAACAACCCCCAACACGATTGGAGAAAAGCTATCAAAAACCATGTGTCCAAAGGCTTTGTCCCCACACATGGAGCGTAACACCACCATCACTAAAATAAAATATTTGTTCCGATTTCCTATCCAATTTTTTCGGAAAATCAAAAAAGTTTCCGAATTCAGAAAAATCGGAAAATCGGAAATTCAAAAAATATACTAAAAATTCAGTAATTCCAAAAAATTAATATAGGATTTCCGATTACTCGAAATTCTCATTTTAAAGAAATCGAAAAAAAGATTTAACCCAATATTTAAATATATAAGGATTTAACCATTTTTTTCCATTTGTGTAGAGGATAGAGGGATATTCTCCTTTTATAGAGGACTTTTTTGGGCCTCTCTTCCTCTCCTAGCCGATGGGGGACACATGAGAATGTTTAAAAAAATTGGAAATCGGAAAATATTTCGGAAAAAATCGGAAAAATCGGATCGGCATAGTTTCGGAAAAATCGGATTGGAAAAATCGGAAAATCGGAAATTCAGAATTATTTCCAATTTTCGATCCGTTTTTTTTTGGAAAAATCGGAAATCGGAATGTTAGGAAAAAAAACACAGCCCTAGTTAGCATGATGTTGTTTGTTACTTGTGAATACTTTGAAAAAATTACCACGGGTTGTTCATTTTTAATATCTGTTTAAGTTTGTTTGTTACTTTGGAGAGGATGAGAAGTTAAAAACAATTTGCTTGCTAAGCATCTCTCTCTCTCTCTCTCTCTCTCTCTCTCTTCAAGTTGCCGATTATTTTGTGGAAATTAAAAGAACTCCATTTATCTTTTTTATTCTGGTGATTAGGTACAAGCTATGTTATTATCGCTTTGGGGAGCTGACAACAGAATATGGCAAACCTACTGGGTGAGTTTTATGCTTTCCCTTTTTTAAGCATCTGCAGGTGTCAAATAAGTATAGTTTCATGCTTCTAGAGTAATTAATGTTACAAATCTCATGAATAATATCAGTTTCTTTTAAAAATGGCCTTCTCTCTCTGTTTAGAGAGCGAGAGGGGGGAGGGGTTGAATAAGAATGAAATTCTTGCATATATCATAATATACATAATGAAAACAATTGGCAATGAAACCCGTGTTCAATATATTTTTGAATTTTGATAATTTTAAGTGTCGTAAGATAAATCAGAATTTGAAATAGGGCACAAGCACATAGCCGTCTACCACTCATCAGATGCTATAAAAATGACAATAAAAAAAGTAGTCTTCCAACTTCTTTTATTCTGATAAGCAAACATTTGCTAAAAAGGAAAGAAAATACATAAAAAGGATGACAAGATGTACATAACCAGGAAAAGAAAAACATGAAGATAGAAGAAAAAGATAAGACATTCTCACAAAATCAAAACACTACCAACATAGTAGTGGGTACAAGACAATGGAACGTAGAGTAGGAAAACTAAAGCAAAGGTGTGTGTGTGATAATCTCCCCAACTATTTCCTCCCAAATCTGCCAAACACCATTCAGATTCTTTTCAAAAGAACAAAAAAAGGGATTATACCATACATCTCCACAGCTCTTTTGGCCTTTTAAAATATTCATCAATTCCACACTCGGTAATTCAACTCACAAATGCATGACAATTGTTTATAACTTTATATAATTACTCTGGCCTGATGATTGTCCTGTATTCACTCAAATACTTAATTTACCTTTGTCAATATAATATACAGTTTTGTCTGCCGTAGAACTGTGTTGTGTCTGCTACTCTTTTAATGGTTTGCAGTATATATAACCATAGCCACTGTTTTGTTTTCATGCTTGGCTTTGATGAAGTGTGTACATTAACGATTTTTGGTTGTTGCAGGTATGACAGAGCAAGGGGGGTTGAAATCGGAAACAAAGATGTCAAGCTCGAATACTTAGAAGAGGCATTCACAACTTCTAATTGGATAGTCAGGATTTACAAAGTCAAACCACCCAAAAATAGGTGGTGATAAACCAACCAACCAACCGCCCCTCCCCCCCCCCCCATTCTCTCTCTCTGCGTGACAGTAAACGAACTCGATTGATGAATCATGAGTGTCTGAGTCTTAGAAATATATAGAGGTAGAACTATATTCTGCTGAGTTTTTATTTGAAACATTCAGGGCACCGATGTTCTGGAGTCCTTTTAAATTTTTGCAGATTTTATAGTGGTTCTTCTGAACTATTTATCAGGTCTTACGGTTAAGTACTTTTTTGTCTGCATCTTTAGAATGCTTGAACAATGTAACTTGTTGCCTTTCCTAAAACTATTTATAATCTTCCTTATGGCATGCCTGCCTTGACTTTGTGATGTGATGTATAGAAGCAAACATTATAGGGGGGATGTTCTCTGAGATGCCACTAATCACCCTCCCAACATATTGGTTCGGAAAGGGTTCTTTCCTAAAGGGGGTTGAGCACATTTTCAGGATAGTAACAAATCTCTTCTAATTTGCGCTACCATGGCCATATATATATATATAGTCAGACTATAGTACATCATGCTCTATACATCACCCGTGCATCACACTTAATTTTAGGCCCTAGATTTTTTTTTTTTTCAAATTTTGTATTTTTCCCTTGAAATTAACCTTTCAATCAACTCATATGCAAAAAATTAGGTCAAAATATATATTGTAGTTATTTTAAAAAATATACAAAAAACTGCTAAAAATACCTTATTTATAAGAGTCTGCGTCAGTAGTTTTTTGTGAATTTTTTAAAAATAGCTGCTTAATGTATTTTAACCTAATTTTTTTGCATATGGATTGATTGGAAGGTTAATTTCAAGGGAAAAATATAAAATTTGAAAAAAAAGTTTTCTAGGGTCTAGAATTAGGTGTGATGTACGGTGTGATGTATAGTGCATGATATAGGTGAGCCTTCATCTCTCTCTCTCTCTCTTTATATAACAATGCTCTTGTACGGACTAGTTTGCATTTTAAGCATGCGGATCGAATATGTGTCACCTAACGGTGTCCCTAGAAATTATCGCCTAAATTATAGGCAAACCTTCTTTTCTGGACTCACCGCTAGGAGACACATGTTCGGTCCGCACTCTTAAAATGCCGATTAGTCCGCACAAGAGCAGGATTGTATATATATATATATATATGAGAATTTTCATTTAAAACATTCTCTATACATTATTCATACATCATACCTAGGTCTAGATCCTAAAAAATATTTTTTAGAATTTTTTTATTTTTCTCTTGAAATTAACCTTTCAATAAACTCGTGTTCAAAAAATTAGGTTTTTTTGTGAATTTTTTAAAAATAGTTAACCTAATTTTTTGAACATGAGTTTATTGGAAGGTTAATTTTAAGAGAAAAATAAAAAAATTCTAAAAAAAGTTTTTTAGCGCTTACAACCAAGTGTGATACATCATGATGTAGGCGAGCCTTTCCCTATATATACACACACACACACACACACACACACACACACACACACTAGGACGGCACGGTGTAAATTTTGCTCCCAATTGTATGTGATTATAGCACATTCATACTCGTGTAAATTTCACGGTGAAAAATGTACTCCTGCTTATTTTGTCTTTCATGGTGTGTCACTGTAGTGTGTCTAAATTTAAATTTAGAAGTGTTTATTTAAAAAAAAATTAACTTCTAATGTGCTTATTTAAGGGTTATTTAAATCAAATTTTAAATTGAACATGACACATTTATATAAATGTCAATTTCGAATCAGTTACAATCAACCGATTCTTTATATACCGGACTTCAAATGTGAAGCCAATAAATACACAACTTTACAAATATACTAAAACAAATAAAATGTGCAAATTTTTTTATAATAAAAAATTAAAATAAATTTTAAAGAATGCATTGGTACGCGTGTATGAAGGCACGATGACAATTCTTCCGAGTATGAATCGGTATTTTTTACTTTGGTATATTTGATCGTGATTAATTTTACTTTGATATACTTAAATTTACTTTGGTATACTTGGCTTTGTACCATGGTTATCGTGCCTACCACACACACACACACATACTACCTCCATATCCCAAAGTAATAGTTGTTATACAGAAAAACAACGATTTTTAAGGAGACACACAATCAATGGTCAAGTTGAGAGCCGTTCACTATCATGTAATTTGATTCACTAACTACATTTAAAAAAATAAATTGGACTATTTTAAAGACCCATTAACAATGCAATACGCATCAAAATTTTAATCCATGTAAGAAATTAATTAATATCTATGAAAAGAACATTAAAATCAACTTGTCAATTCAGACCCCACTAATGACAATATATTAAAAGTAAACGAAATTTATATAACCAATGATATAAAAACAAAATAATTTCATTACATGCTCAAACTTATGTGAGAAAAGGTCATAAACAACAATATTTGCCTTGAAGAGATCTTTACATCTAAGCAAAATTTCTATAACCAGTGATATAAAAACAAAATAATTCATTACATGCTCAAACTTACGTGAGAAAAGGTCATAAACAACAATATTTGCCTTGTAGAGATTTGTACATCTAAGCAAATCACAATAGCTGCCATTACCTTTTGACTGAACCGAATTTTATTGTAAAGCCCTCGAGTCAACTTAATTGAACAATAAGTTGAATGAACTGATAAACCGGAGCAATATATCATAATTATTATGCGAATTATAGAAATGCAAAATGTAAAGATATAAAAAATTACCTTTGAACGCGACCCATCTTGACGAACCTTTTGTTTTCACTGTGACTATTGTGCATGTCATAAACACGACCCTTTTTGTTTTAATTTAAAATTGATTATTCTCGACTTCTATCATACCACAAACTAACGCAACATGCAGATAAAATATGAAGTACACGAAAAAGTAAAATGTATAAATTGAAATAAAATAAGAACATGACCCTTTTTGCTTTTCATGTCCAAGAAAATATGAATAAAACATACAATAATCCACAAATATTAATCGCCATTCACATGTACCCAACATTGTTGTATACAACAATTATTGTATTAATGTGAAGACAACCCCAAAAATAGTAGGTTCAGGTTGGAAAAAATGAGGGATTTGAAAACAGCCCCAAAAATTATTGTATTAATGTGAAGAAACTAAAAGAACACAGATCAGGGAAACAACATGAATGAAAGAGCCAACCAATCTTTACTAGAACGTTCCGTCGCTAAAAAGCCCCAACGTGAATGCCTTAATCTTCGCTGCCTTAAAACGCCGAAGCGACGGCGTCCTCGGCCTTGATTCTTTCAACGACTATTACGATCCGGAATATTCTTGGAGAACGATGGACAGTCCTATATATGTTAGATCTGTAAAACGATTAACAGTCCTTAAACTCTAAAACCACAAAATAAAAACATTCAGAACATAAAACATGTTAGATTTGCAAAACAATGGACGTGTAAAACGATGGACAATCCTATGGCTGTGTACGACAACTGATTTCTTTAAAAAAAATGGTGAGAGAGGAAGATAATCATGGAAGTACCTGTTGAGGCAACATGGCTCCCTATGGAGAAAAGAATTGAAACAGGCGTTGACGTTGGTGAAAAGGAAGAGAGAGGGGGAGGTGACATGGCTCCCTTTGGCTGTCAGCGATTTCTTGAGGCGACATGGCTCCCTTTGGTTGGCGTCTGGGTTTTCTAGCATTCGAAATATGGGGTAGTTGAGGAGTAGAAAACACAGGTGTTGAAAACCACCAACCACCAACCACCAATTTTTCATGGCATCCGAAGGAGTAGAAAACGATGGAGTCTTTTATCGAGCCTTGTGCTCTGATAAATGTGAGTTGTGTATCCGATATCTTAAACAGAGTGAGACAGCATGCGTACCTCCAAGGAATTACATGTTATACACCTCACCTTAGTTAGTCCTCACATTTAATCTCAACCGTGAGTTTGCTTTGACAACCATAAGATACAAACCCCTAAGATTTAATCTCAACAGTGAGTTAACTTGGACAAAAAACCACTCATCCTTTATTTTATATATATATATATATACACACACACACACACGTAACAAAAGGACACATATTATGCATCCGGACCTATCCTTGTTTTTTTTGGGATCGACTCAATTCTTTTTGTTAGATCTCTTTCTCTCCGTACACATAGGGGATGGATGGTTTATTTGAATTAAATCCTTACAATTTAGGAGAGAGAAAGAGGAGAGTGATTTTAGGAGATAAATTAGAGAGATTTTGGGAGATGAATTGGGCATTCGTAAGTTTATTGCGCAATTGCGCAAAAGACTGTACAATATGATTTTCACCCTCGTGTATTGTTTATGTTCAATTTAGTGGATTCAAGTAATAATATATATATAAGTAACCTGAAATAATATATTTTTATCGCTTGAATCAATTTTGTCTTTAATATAAAGTCCAGCTTGTGAATATAAGTAGCTTTTCGCATATAACTTATTTCACCTAATACAAAATTGTGTATTCAGTGATGTATTACGAATGTTGTTTGCTATAATTATTGTAATGTCTATTTAATACAACTTTATCAGGTTAATACAATACATGCATAGTTTTCCTTGGGGATAACAAACAATAACCTAAAAATATTGTAGGAATCATTTTTGCCTTATTAGGCCCAAGCCCCCCAAATGCAAGGAGGTTGACTCGTAAGCATGTAAACTCGTTCCATCAGATTCTTCACGAGCTAGGTTCCCATCATTGGGATGGTTCATAAGCATGTCAACTAGGATTGTAAAATGAACCATGCTACTTGTGCTTGACTCGTGTTCCTTCAGACACATTTGTAAAATAAAAGAGTTAGGTTTGAATATATTTTTAAGCTTGTTATCTTGTTGATCTCGGTTTGATTATTAATTAATCATATACTAATATAGTGTAAAATAACCAAGTTACTCGAGCTTAACTCGTATTTATTGCTTCGAATCTCGTTCAAGCTCGACTCGTAAGATAGATGAGCTAAGCTTCTGTAAGCTCGTTAAACTTATCAAACCAAGCTTGAGCAACTTTAGGAATCGACTCATTAAACCCCTAATGTCAACCTACATTGACTCAGATTCTCAACGAGCTAGGAGCCTAACATTGGGATTGCATCAAGGATATATTAGCGAGTGGCCAAGGTTCTTAAATTAAGATAAACATATATGATGCCGAAATTTGGCTCATAAGATGGGGTCATCCCATCTTAGTTAAATATCGACCAATAACTACTTAACTAAGCATAAAAGTAAAAGAGTGAGAGAAGAATAAGACAAAGATCAATATTGACGTGGTTCATCTTGTAATTGGTCTTACGTCCACAGGTGAGGCAAATTTCCACTTGATTATGAGTTTGTAGTACAAGACGATGCTAAAACAACCTTATAATGCTTATTGAACACTATAGTTCAATCCTTGCAATGTAATACGAATTGGAGGACGAGGTCCTCTAGTTGAAGATAACTAGAGATGATGAGTAAAGAGCGACAAATGTTTTCAAGTTGTGCATGCCTTCACCATAAGTTTTGAGAGAATGAGCCCTTTCTCAAATGGTGAGGGTCCTCTTTATAACCATTAAATGAGTCGAACATTAGCCTCACGTGATGAGGTAGAGGGTCTGGAACCTTCTATAAGATGATCGAATATGCCAGAGTTGTCGAGTCTGGACATATACTGATGGGTATGGAGTCCGCAGTATGAGAATTTCTTGAGTTGTATGCTGAGATGGTTAAACAGGGCCACGATCGTATGAGACGCATTGGGCCGATGCTTTTAAGTATTATGTGTTGGTTGAGCGGCCTATGGATGATGTTGGATTGAGGGGGAGATTATGGTCGAGACCTTCCTCGACTTTTTTACTTTATCTCGAGGACTTTTTTAATTTACTTAGCTTTTTGGTCTTGGCTTCCTCCAAATGTTTATGCTAACGTGTATCATCCATGACGATATATTGTATGAGCATTCGATCTCCTTAACAATACTCATCTATAAGAATCGTAGCATATGCATGGGATCCCATTTTTAGATACGTTCTAAGAGTGACGAGATTATGTCCGATTATGCTACGATAATTCCTTTTAACATATAGCACCAACACCACTCATGGATGTAAGTAAGTTGTCGAACAAAATATATCATTGTATTGTTTCTTTTGTTGCTTTATTTGCATTTGTTAAAATTTTTAGCGTGGTCATTTATATGTGGATCTTTTCCTATAAGATCGTCGACGACTGTGGGAACGATTTGTTTGTTTATATCTTCTTTTTATCTCATCTAATGAATGTACGTTTCACTTAGTTTTAGTATATATGGCTTGTGTTCACAATAATAGCATTTACATCTATCATATTCACCATAATGGGCTTCTTGTGGAGCCTCAGTATCACATTTGTTCTAAGAACCACATAAATAATTGTAGGACTCGAGATTCCCTACATGTCACTTATAATAAAATCTCTCATGAATATAAGTATTTGTAGGCGCCTGATCATATTTCTCATATAATCAATGCCTATGACACCGCCTCCGCATCTGGGACTGTAACGACCTCAATTTTCACGTATGTATTTTTAATATAAATTTGAACAGCCAGTTTCTTTTCGCTAAATTTGATCAATGCGATTGCCCTTAAATTTTTGCACGAGATTATGATTATCTATATGTACGTGTGTGTGAATGTGTGTGTGTGTGTGTGTGTGTGTGTGTATATGTGTGTATGTATATGAATACAATAAAAATATATTTATGTCGATAAATAAAAACTTGAATGAATTCGGATGTATAATTTTATTTTTATCGCGCGTGTCATGCTATTCTCAACATGATACTTATGTAAATTGCGTTATTTTGTGTCATATTTATAAGTTGAAAATTATTATAATTATAAGAATTTGTTTTTGTAAAACTTGCCAATGATTTTTGTTAAAAAAAAATATTAAAAAAAGAATAATAAAAAGTTAAAAAAAAAATAGGAGTGAGAAAGTGACAAATTTGAGGAGAGAGAAAGAAACGAGTGTGTGTGTAGGGAGTGTTTGAAGATGAAAATAAAAAATGATAGAAGGATGAGTGTGGGGAAGAAGAATAAAATAAAAAATGATTTGTTTAATAAAAAAGAAAGGACTGTGGCATGTGGGGGAAAAGTGTAAATAGGTAAGTAATAAAAAATAAAAAAAGAAAGGAAGATGATGGGTATGTGTGTGGAAAGGAAATAAAGAAACAAAAGATGATGCATGCGTGTATAAGTGTGCTGGAAATAATTAGGTAGTAAATATTAAAAAATTAAAAAATTGAAAAGAAATTAAGAAAGAGAGAGGATGAAATGATACAAAATTTGTGTGTGTGTGTGTGTGTGTGTTGGGGGGGAGGGGGGGTTGGATACCCTCTCCTCATTCTATTAATTACCTAACAAAAAAAAATTAGTTAGAGGTTTAAGAGGAGAATAAAGAAGTAGAAGAAGAAATACAAAAAATAGGAAGATAATTCAAGGAGGGGAGCTTAGATTATTTTAAAATTATTTTTTTATCATCATTCCAACTTAAATATTATTTAAATGTGAGTTACAATTGTTCATTTATTTTAGAATATGCTAAATATATTCGTAATTACATGAAATAAATTATTGAAATTGAAATTTCCACGTGTAGATGTAAAATAGAATTAAATTATGTAAATATTTATGTATGTATATATTTATATGTATGAAGTGAAATGTATATAATGTTATAAGGCTTTAAATTTTGTTTCGGCTTATAATTTTTATAATTTTGCGTTAAAAGGAATTGACACGTTTTGAATAAAAATTTCGTACTTGAAATTTGGGTAATTTATAGCATGTTTACTATTCACAAAATTTACTATTCATGAATATACGTGAAACCCAAAAGAGAATGAAATAAATATAGTGATATTCTAGAAATTCTTGTTAGCCCTTCATATTGTTAAAGACTGAAGATAATAATTGATTATTCAAAAACTTTATAGTGCATGATTATTAATTTGAAATAAAATTTACTAAAAGAATGAATATGATAATATTCTTAATGGTAATTATTTATGTGTGTTGATAAAATGTAAAAATAATGAATAATATTCAATGTGCGGGTATAATAAACGAGTTGAATGAACCCAAATGATAAAATATGTGATTGAATGATCGTAGTTGAGATTTGATAAAGATTGTGTTTTAAATGTTCCAAAGATGAAATGCAAGGATTTTTGGATGATTGACTAAATTGTAAAGGGTTAAATATATGAATTCCCAAAAGTATGGAAAGGAAGTATAATGAAATAATTACGCATCACGTATCAAATGTTTTAGTAAAAATATCCTAAATAAATCCTTAGAGTTCACCACTACTCCGATTTATTGATTAAGGGCTTAAAACTCTTGAGTGAACTTGATCACCAAGATGATTTTCTAAATTTGATATATAAGGCTAGAAGTGGTTGGGGCCTTTCATATTTTTTTGTCATGCCTAAAGCCTTTCGCTCAGCTTTTTAAATTTATTATTCCATCATAAATGTGAGGTGTGGACCATTATTGTGGCGCAAACATAATGTATAACCATTCGGCGAAAAAATCAAACCTGAAACCGATGTCCCGGTGAAAGTTTGAATTCAGAGAGGTGTTATTATTGGGGGGGGGGGGGGGGGGGGGAGGCATCCGTATATGTCAAACCACTAGGAGGCCAAAGTGGAATGAAATAAGGTGAAAAAGAAATTTTTAAAAGCCTTAAGTTTAACTTTAATTTAAGAGTTTCCAATAATAAATTATGTTATGTTAATTCTAAGAATATTATACCACATCAAAAATTATAAAAACATATATTTATAATATTTATCTGAAATTACAAAAGTACTTAAATAGAAACTTTGGCTCCATTTATTATTTATGACACTTCACTTTTAAGAGATTAGGCCCTATTATAATAAATGTTGGGTTGCACATGTTATTTCAAATATAAGGGGTTAAAATGAGAAAGTTGAGTACAAAAATAAAAATTATCGTCGCCATTAATGAAAAATTATATTCTTGTCCCGGGATGTGAACGAAACTAATTGTCTCATTTCGTTGAATTATTAATGGTTGGTATATTATTATTTATGAGTAAGATGGTTATGTTCTTAAATAATTGAACGTTTCATTATGTGATTTATATCAGTATTTTAAATCCTGACTCGAGTTGTGATTATGCACACTCGGGTATATCCATTTGAAATGGATGCAACTGAACATCACATCACAAGCAGGAACAACTCCGTCGATGCAACGTAGTGGAGTACAACAATTGAGAATCATTATAGAATTAATTTAGAGTTCATTTTAAATTTTCATTTGTTATTTTGGACTTTAGCATGCAGCCACCTCTGATAACTATTTGTCTTTATGATTGAAACTTATTTTCTATTTCATTTCAGATTGCAATGTTATCATGTTTTTTGAGTATCTTATATGAGATGAGATAGTTCATGTTATGGCCATTTAAATTTTAGTAACATGAGCATTTAAATTTTTTTCTCTTACCAAAATGAGTCTTAATTTTGAAATTAAATTCACACTAGGATTTTGGACAATGAAACATTGATTGAGAATTAACTCAATCGGATATTTAATTGTTCAAAATATTGGTTCATGACTGGGACCATAGCACACATGCTTTGATAAGGAGAATGAGTCGCTCAAGCGGCAATTGGACAATTGATCATGAAGAAAGATCTTCACAAGGAAAAGGAAAAGTGGAAACAAGTAGCACGAACCCTCAATTTTTGTGCATATTTGGGCAATCAGGGGCTACTGGAAGAGTACAAAACATTGGTAGAATGAAGGTGATGTCAAAGATGTCTAATTAATTAGGTTACACCATCGTGGCAAGCCATAAAACATTGCTAGCGTTAAACAAGAATATTAAAGTAAACAAATGTAATCGATTTAATGATTTATACATAAGAATCTTTTCTACCTACTAAGTAGCTAATTCAAAACAAAAAACCTAAAGGGGGACTGGTAGACCTATATTTTGTGAAATATTGTATCATTTTATGGTCTAACATTACACATTTACACTCCTAAGCCCCTAATTTATGAACGTTTGGGCAAAAAATGAGATTTATAAAGAAATATAATTTTTGGATTTAATTAATGTTTTTTAAACAATATCCAGATAAAATAAAAATGAAAAAAACTGAATAAAATTAGGACACAATAGGGTAAAAAGATCATTTTAATATTCTAGTAATTTTCTATACCTAAATTTATGCTAAAGAAGTTTGCTTTATTAATTTAAAAGTATCCAAAAAGTTCCATGCCAATACAAGTAAAAATGATGGACCAAATGATAAATATGAAAAAGTTGGGGTAAAAAGTAAATTTTTTGATAATTATACACAAAAAAAGTTTAACATTCTGATCATAAATCATATTCCGTGAGTGCATCTTAAATTTGGTGAAATTCGTGACTCAAACTAAGCATTTATAAAATTTAGGGAGTAAAGTGCAAATACTAAAATTTATGAGTAAAGTGATAATTTTAGATATTTTATTTGTTAAATAATTATGCTTATTGCCTTGCTTTTATATTTTGTGGGCATTGTGAAAATTTCGTGAACTTTGGAGAGTCAATAAAGAAATTAGAAGTCAAAATGGCAAATTGGAATTATTCAAATGGAGAAGACTTGGGAGCCAAAATATAAACAAGAAAAAGGAAGACAAAAATAACGACTGAAGTTGAATTTAATTTTAAAATGTTCATTTTTAAATTCTAGATTGGAGGTCAAAGTAATTCCCCAATTGGAGGAACCACCCCTAAAAAAGATCCCTCTTAATTCAATTGTCCCACTCTCGACACGATGAAAACATGAAAATCCCAAGAAAATCTCTATCAACCCCCATTAACCATATGACAGAAAGTCTTGGTATTTCTTCATCTCGGGCTCGTGGGAGTTCGGTGACGATGAGTCATCCGATCACAGACAACTCACGGTGCATCGTAAGTGGGATCGAATAATTGTCTTGGCTAAGGTTGATACCTGAAAACAATGCGGCGGGTCAGGCTCGGGCCCACCGCAAGATAAAAAGCTACTCGGCTTAAGTAATAAAATTGACAATCATGTATATAAAATGATGGTCTTGGATTTAGTAGAGGGAGCATCTGGATAGTCGAAGCCAATCCTACACTTGTCATCTTTGATTCGAACGGTGCTTAACATTTTATCAATATTTTCGACGTAGATTCCAAATCAAATTTGATATGACTCGAGTCCTTACACACCTGTAGCCATTTTATTTTTATTTTTATTACTTTTTTTCTCTTTAAACCACCTCCTTCACCCATCATATACTTCCTTTGACCAAACTTGACACATACCCGCAAAGACTACTAATAATG
Source organism: Sambucus nigra (assembly GCA_949130495.1). Classification (NCBI taxonomy): domain Eukaryota; kingdom Viridiplantae; phylum Streptophyta; class Magnoliopsida; order Dipsacales; family Adoxaceae; genus Sambucus; species Sambucus nigra. The sequence continues at coordinate 402,722,522 of OX422210.1, read as the reverse complement.
TCCATTATCTGGCACCGTTCACTCCACATTTAATTCGCGATGACCCAGTAGGAGATCTTAAGTCAATTTGCTTTTGGTTAGTTAAATTTACAAACTTCGTCCTTATTTTTTTGATTAATGTATTAGTGGTGAATGAGTAATTATTTATTTAGTTCTTAATTGATTTGACTAAATTAGTTATTTAGCCTTAAATTTTGTAGCATGCTTAAATAACACATTATGACAATCAATCATATAATGTTAGGCTAAATCATTTATTAGGAGATTATGATTAATTAATAGTTATGGATAATTGACATTCCCTTATTTTAATGAAGTCATTAAATTTAATTAATTCTGAACTTTTATCCTGATCCAAATTTAAAAAATATGAAATTTGTCATGCATTTTTCATATGGCAATTTTTTTTTTATATATTGTTTATTGGTTGTTTGATTCGCAAAGGCTCATTAATTATCATGTATTTAATGATGTTTAATAATTAAATTAACAATACCAACAAAAGGGATGGAATCTAATCTTTAACAAAATTCAGATTTATTTAACTAAAAATATGGTTCTTATCACGTAATTGCCATATAGTTAATTTATGAATTTTAAATGACTTTAGACCTTAAAATTGATTGAATTTGAGTGAATCATATTTTTAAGGCATGAAATTTACCTAACCATTATGAATTCCTAAGTGCCTAATATCCTACAAAAATAGTTTAGAAATTCGCTCCATTTGTGCCTAGTTAGTTAAGTTAGATTTTTTAACCACTTTAGTTACTCGTTATCTCTTTGTAATTGACATTACTTTAATAGTTTAGATTACATTATAATTAGTTGATACATTTATATAGTTTAGTTAAATTGAACTTTAAGTTAAATTTAAATAGTTAGTAAACATTAAAGTCATTAAAATAAAACATATTATCTTTACTATTTTCTTTAGTTTAAGATTATCCCGAGGCTAATTTAAAAAGTTTTATAAGATTTTGAATAAAAACTAGCGCTTCTTGGTGGTTTGACACTCGGTCTTACCAAGTATTATTATTTATCCGATCGCCTATACTTCGATGTACAAAAGCACACGTTTCAAGTCGTGTCAGGGACCACTTGCCTGGTTAATCAACACAAAAAAAAGATTGGGTAAAATTTATTTTCGTATGGTAATAATGAATTTTTCAAGAACTTAAAAATCTCAAAACATCCAAAGAAATTTTGATAAAGTATTTTAGTGAACACATAAGGATGTAAGACTATCATTAGCAGGGTAATTTATTTGGTCTTTAATTTTTTTCATTTTTTAAACAAATTAGAGAATAATATTTTTTTATCCAGGATACTACATTATTAACGTTGTTATATGTGAGTCATCATGAATATGCAACGAAATAGATAATGTTTAGAGTCATTGTGACATTAAAGGACTAGTGTAGATAAAGACATGTAGTGTAAGATGGAAGTAAATACTATAGATGAATGATAAGGGTTATTTGTCTTTTTTTTTACATTAAAGAATGAATGATTTAGATTATTTGAGAGTACCAGTCCATATAATTGGATTACAAATACAAAATATAATTAGAATAATGATAAATAAATAATAGATAATGTTGCGTATATTCGGATAAATGTTATGCCGAAGTGAAAAATTAACACCATAGATTTATATTTAAAAAGTGGGAAGAGCATATAAAAAAATAGACCAAATGTACGTGTTTGGCGTTACTTTTACCTACTTCCATAAGGCAAAGGTAAGGGGAAATTGTTTATTATAAATGGATGAAAAAGAGATTACAAGAATGATTTCCCATAGGCTCTTATTCAAGCTATTTCCCATAATGGATTTATATATTAACCGTACAAGGAACCTAATATATATCCTACTAACTCCTAAGAAGGTACCTATGAACATGGTCATCCATGCAGAGGTCGTTGAGACTAGACGACTGTCCTTTAATATTTCTACAAGTAGGGGAGTGGCTTCCTACATTTGAAGGATGACGAGTTGTGTGCATAGTAGGGCTTTCGTCACGTGACATGAATTCCTAATTCCTAGGCCACATGGTAAATTTGGTCAAGACTTATCTTATATATCGATGGCCTCTTCGTTCTCCCTCTCGGGTATGTGGGATGAAGTTGATCGGTCCTTGTTGTTTGGGCAATAATACCAAACCACCGTTTATTGAATAGAGCTTCTCGGTTATCACATGTAGCACTCGGTTTGCCAAGTATTAGAAATTCTCCTCGTCAAATATCCTCTAATCCTTTTGAGTCTGGTGTTTAGATTCGAAGGGATTATTCGGTGTCAGGGAAAATATTTTTTCTTCATTTGTCTCTCTTTGGCACTTGGATTTTGTGCCTGATTATTACGAGAAAAAATTTTAAGATTAGGTTTGATAATGTGTTAATTTTAGAGATACCGATTTTTTGTAGTTGTCATTACATAATCTACTAAAACATTCAAATGTCATCTTCATCAAAAGCTGGGCCACCTATAATTCTCAATACGTTTTGATTCTTAGTTCAATTTATTCCATTTTCTTTTAATTTTGGATTCTTTAGGTTTATGATTTAGTTTTCACTTTATAAGAAGTAGTGGACACGTAGCCCTTTCAGCTAAATGTTCACCATAATTTCCTGAGTTTGTATCCAATAACTCTCCCCTCCTTATATACGTTGATTAGCTACAACCTTTTGCACATAACCTTAGGACCTCTCATCTTGATTGAGAAAGAGTTTTAGATGAGTTATTAAAGTTGCAAGTATCAGATTAGTTAGTAGTTTGTTATTAGTTAGTAGTTTGTTATTTATGTTAAGTCGATTGTTTCATAAGACGGTTATGGTTGTTTACATAAACATTTGTAACCTATTTCAATAAGTGAGAAATTTCATTTTTCCTCTCTTTTGGTTCAATATGGTATCAGAGAAATAAATCGATTCCATCTCTCTCTTTCGGTTCTTCGAAGAATTTTCTTATTCTTCCTCACCTTTCTTCTAGGTTTTATGGCAACACCTGAATATTATTCGTCATTGAGCAATTATGCCATTGATGATACTAGGAGTCCATATTTTCTTCATCATTCATGAAAAGGACCTATAGTTCTTAGGCAGGGATGGTCACAAGAAAAAATTCTATTTTTAGATTTTTCAATTTTAAAGAATAAAACTTTAACTAGATTAAACTCAACAAAATCTTTTGCACCAATTTTAAACCTTTGTTCTAAAAAATTGATTGATCCAATTTTATCTTTTTAACCTAATACATGTATCTAGGTGATAAGAAGAGAAAATAAGTAAAATATCCACAACATGCCGATGTACGAGAAAAAATACAAAGGGAAAAACCTCGGATGGCCCAGCCAAATAGATCACTATTATAAGGTTTCACAAAGATTACACATTAGACTTAATCAATGACTCATTTCCATTGCAAGACTTGATGTTATTCTATCTTCAACATCTCTTCCACAGTGTAACGCAGGAGTCCACCCACACAAGATGACAAAACATATGAAAGCTGACATAACATATGAATCCACATGCATCTCGGTATCCACCAATGAGGCTCAATAACCGTCTACAGAATCGAAATACGGAATCATCGCTTCTTCATCGCAACACGACAAACCACAAGTACGGAGTCCACTGCATGAAATAAGTTCTCAATCCAAGATGATGAGAAACAAACTTTGGTGCCCAATATAAAGTTCTCAAAGCATATGAGTATTGGAACTTGGATATTTAAACTCAATGGGTGAATCTAGGGTTTTAAAACTTCTGTAAATAGGTAGGGAATTGATTTTTGCCAAAAGTTCTTAAAAAATTTGAGTCCAGCACGTTTTAAATAATGAGAACACGAATATTGAGGCAGTTACTTTGTTTGAATGAAAATCTATGGTTCGTTTAAATAACAAAGCCAATTTTGTTATAACAAATCCCAAGTTCGTTTGAACGAGAAGGCATTCTCGTTCAAACGGACTTCCAACGAGCTTCCAAGGGGTGCCCTTTGGTTTGACAGATGATGTCCGTTTGATCCACATTCTAACGAGGTATTAAAGTTCGTTTGAACAAGATTGCACCTTCTTTCTAACGAGATCCATACTTCGTTCTAACGACGTATTAACAACGTTCTAATGAGCTTCAAACCCAAAAATTATTTTTCTTTTGAATTTTTTTAATAAAAGGTTCCAGACATTTTTATTATTAAACAAACATACAAAAATATTTCCAAGGATCATATTCTAAATGAATCCATACCCACGAGATCCTCGGTAATCGTAAAGATAAATTTGGCACAAAAACACAACACGATGCGTATCCATCTTTTAAAGTTAGCCACTATGTCTTCATCAAACATATCATAGGCTTACGAGATCGACAATATAAAATCTAACATAGGACTCCAATGTTTTGTCCGAAATTAAGCCAATTATAAACAAATTGACTGGATTGGAAATTTGTCCTTACAAATCTCCTCCTTTGGCTATTTCGGGACAAAATCAAAATCAAAATCCTATGGGATATCAAGCCCTCTAAAAAGACTCAATTCCCAACCCCAAAGGAAAAAGAGTACAAACGCTCGATAAGCACATATGTTGAGTAGCTTTGCACGCTTGATAAACTTTTTCGCATGTTGTAAACATACACACTTAAACAAACCCTCAAATGCAAAGAGAACATAACAAGTTTAAAATCCGCATAAGAATATAATTCTCCTTATGTCTACATAATATCAACCTGGGTAATACATCTCCCCCTAAGATAAAGATATCTAATCATGAAAGGAAAGATACCATTTCTCTCTCTTTTTGTTTAGGAATAGACAAAGTAAAAAAAGCACAAAATAATTTATCCCTCATAAACCAAATCTCCCCGTAAATGTGTGAACAGATGATACCAAGAGAAATTGGAAGGAAGTAATAAAATATATAATTTTATAAGGTGCAACAGAATCACAACTTGACAACATAAGTACAAATAATCCAAATAATGATAAAACTATATCAATAATGATGCAAAAAGATACCAATATGAATGAGTAATAAAGTATTATATCAATTTGAAATTTAAAATTTCAATGCACACAATGAGAGATACCAATATGATCATATAACATGCCCAATAAAATCCAAATATAAATCATGCGACAAATATGGATTAAATGCAAACGCAAAGACTAAAAACAAAATGATACCTTATATATCAATATGCAAAATATACCAATGAAATACCGACACACATACGTATGAAGAACAACAAAACATGACACAAACAAATAAGCCTTACTCACTAGCATAGTATCGATGTGTCTAAACATGTGGGATAAAATGAATGGACGTGAACTTGATACAAATGAATTATAACCCAAACACTCAAATATGTTCAAGGAGTTCTATTTGATCGCAAAACTTTATCAAACTAATATTTAGCCTTAAGTGACAGGATAAAGTAAAATCAATGAACAAACAAGCACAATGCACACAAGCTTAGAATATTGACGATTCTATAAATTATTAGCCTCCTGACATGATAAAAATAATTAGAATTCATTGTTCAAACCCATTGATCTTCAATTATACACCCATAAAAGATAAATATATATAATATTTTCTTTCACTCAATTCTTTTGAAGTTATGACTTTTGAAAATCAAACAAACAAGCTAAACTAGTTGGCCTTGGCAATTTATTTTTATTTTTATTGCCTCTAATCTTATAATTAGGCTCTTGCCAATGGTGTCATTCCTGCAAAGGATATTTTCTCCTTCCATAGCCCTTTTCTGTGCACCCTCACATATTCAATAAAATCAAATAATCTCATGGGTAACGGTTCTTACATGCACATATCCCCAGCAGTCACAGAATATGTAGATGACAATATTGATGGGAGAATATATCACAAAGCTCAAATATAACATGTGAAGTTAATGTTGAAAAAGATAGTTCATGTGTGTGCGGAGGCATATACAAAGTTAAATCCATAACGCAAATCAAAGTCGAAACAACTCCATGCAAGCATGGTTAAGAACAATTTAAGTATTGACAATCATAACCAAATGTCCTAATCACATGGAAAACATGGAATGAAGTGGATTCAAACACACCAATATGCCACACAAATTTTGTAAAACTAAAATACCCAAAATAGAAATCTTTTCGAGTTATTCTAAAAATTGTTAAAAGAAAAATACCAATTTTAAACAAAAATAACTCAAAAGATAAATCAAATTTTTGTATTTTTTAATATAACTCAATGAATGAAAAATCAAAATATAAAAGAGTCAAACAACAAAAAACTATATATATATATATATATATATATTGATAGATATATACTTGTTTCATCGTGTCATTCGAGCCACACATGCTTGATACGTTTAAGTGAGGTGCGTTCATTAATTTAGATGAACTTTTGAAGTTGAAGATCATGCAATCCGCTTAAAAATTGCAAGAATTCCGTTGCCACATGCTTTGAAGATTATATCTTTTTTGTTAGTTTTGTGAATTGACATATGATTACACATATGTGCAAGTTATTTTTAAAATACCACATTTTAAATTCGACGGGCAACTGATTCTTTTACTTAGAGTATTATGAAAACCTTTCTGGGAGTTTGCCTAGTGTTTGTGTGCAAGTTAAAGGCTTATTGTATTTTTTAGCCTTTAACCGTTCACACGGTCATATATTAACCCATGCGCATGGCTATCATTTGGCTCGTACGCATGATTGAGCCTTGATTTCAGCACTGCTTGAAATCATGTGCATGACGGAGAAGTTTTTTAAAAAAATCCTATAAATAATTCATTTTCTCTCCCATTTATAAAAAATTCAAAAACCATACAATTGAAAAACTTCTTTGAGTTTATTTTTGAGGCTGAGAGCTATCCTTGCTCTTTTCCCCCAAATTCACTTATCCCCTCCAAAATTATTCAAACTTAGATCTATGTTTTGATCTTTGATTTTGTGAGTGAATTCAGAGTGTTTTTGGTTCAGATTTACATTAACCTATTCAATTAAATTAACTACCTTTTGAATTGCATGATCTATCACTTTTAGATCTAAAATTGGAGGTGCTTTGATTCATTGGAGAAGTTGAATCATGGTGTGTTTCCAAGGAGAAAATTGAAGTTTCTCATTTGCTTTATGGAGCTCAGAGAGGATTTCTATTCATCTACGAGCTAAAGTCCAAAGTTCATAGGGAACTACTCATGAGGGCAGGAATGAGAGGTACCTTCTTTCTTTGTATAAAACTCTTTTCAAATAGAAATAGAAATTAAGGTGCGTCGAGGGTTTTACCCCTTGGTGGGGGAATTTTACTCATAAAAAATATATTGTGGGTGTTTGTGATTACTATTCACTCAATTGCAGATTTTGATCACACACTATATGTAGATCACATGTAGATTTAATGTAATCGGTTAAAATAAGAATTAGGTGTTGTTTTCTAGTTATTCTCTCTAGATCGACCTAATTAATCTTGTTTCCCATTTAATAACTCAGAATCAAATCTTGGTAACTAACTATTTGCAACTTGACTATTTAAAACAAACCTTTCAAGTAATTAAATATTATTTAATGGATGAAAATGGGAAAATTTATAATCTCAATCCATGCAGCAACATCGTTTTGAATCTAATCAATTTGAATTGGTATTTTCTCCATCATAATTATTGTGAAGAGACATATACACTAATTAATCTTGGGCAGTTTATTTATGAAAATGTGTGTGCCGTGTGGTTAATTCAAGACATACGTTTCATTACCTAGTTAATTTATGTAATAGGATAATTTAATTTGAAATCAATTTTGTTTTAAATCATAAGTTTTCCATGTCATGCGATCAAACCTATTCCCCCCTATAAGTTTGTTTTAGGTTGAACATTTGCGATATAAACACACATCCTTAATTGGTATCAGAGCAAGGTGGTCTTGATTTTGCATTAACGTGCTAGAGTTGATCTTACACTTGTTGTGTGTTATTTGTGTTCATTGCTCACTGACCTACTTTTCGTGTGCTAGTGTTTTGATTGAGTGAATAGTTGTTTATTATTTTTAAAATGATAATGAATGTTAGTATGTTATACTTTGTTTGTTGTAATGATTCTTATTGTGATGAATGTCCAATGCTTGTGAATCTTAGTGAAAGGATAAATCATATGAAATCCAAAAAGGAAAAGAAGAAAAATACATCTTCTTATTCTTCCAAAAAATTAAAGTCTATTGAAAATGACATTGATGAATGTGATGGTGTTAAAATTCTCAAATCATTAAGTCAAAAGAATTATGGGTTAAATGTTCAACTTCTCAAAATGAAAAACTTGAATGTTAAATTTGTTAATCAAGTCAAACTCCATGAACAAGAAAAAGAACCTTTTAGAGAGTTTAAAGAGACTAGTCAACTTATCAATCAAAAGTTAAAAATGATTAAAAAAAAGAAGGGCGAGTTTTTAGAATTGACTTGTGAATCGAAATAAGATAACCAATATTTGACATTGTATAATTATGATTTAAGAAGATTTACAAGTTCAAAAAGTTTTGATTTTGAAACACTCAAAAGTTTTTGGACAAGAGAAAATTGATTTGACTCTAAAATTTAAAAAAGTGAAGAAAGTGATTATTGTTTGTCAAGTTTGTAAAAGTGATCTTGAGAAGAGATTTGAGCTTAAAAAAATGTATTTGACTCATTTAAAAGTTTAAAAACCAAATTATCCTCTTCTCAAATTGAGTCATCGAATGAATGTTCATCACATGATTCAAAGGATACAGATTTGTTGATTTTGAAGAAAAATGAGAAGAAATAAAAAGTGAAAGAGAATGTTCAAATGAAATAGAAAAAAGAAAATGATCAAAAAATTTCAAAGGATCATACGAAATCATTCTCTTGCACATTTTGTCATAAGGAAGTACATTTGGAATCTTTTTATTACAAATTGAAATATGAAAATGACTGGGTGGTCCCTTATGTGCGTGTGTTTCAAATCAGACTAATTTATTACCAAAAATTATCCAACTTTTAAAGTGCACCAAATCAAGTTGAGAAAACCCAATTCTTACTTTAAACCAATTTTATCTTGATTAATATTAAACATGTATCTAGTGATTAAAGCAAGTAAAGTAAAGTAAAGTAAAGTAAAGAATACTCACAACGCCGGATGTACAAGAAAAAAACCCAAAATGGGAAAACAACCTCGGACGGCCCAAGCCAGACAATCACTATGAACAAAGGTTTTACAAAGACAGATTATCCTTACTCAATGACTCGATCCCCACGGGTGTTGACGCTCCTTCTGATCTTCAACCGTTCTTCAATAGTGCCCACGTAGAAATTCCGTCTTCCACGATACCTGTCCACAACACTCGACTCCATGAATGTCTCGGTGTCCATCGCTTGGCTTTGATTCGTCTACGTTGTCGAACAAAAAGTCCTTCTCTTTTTTTCACCACAAAACCATGATGTTCAATGGTAGAACAAACCTTCTTAGTGCAGCAAGATCACGTAAACATATAAGAATGATAACTCGGATCTTTGCAAACTCTAAGGATGTGTTTATGCTTTTTAAACCTTAGAAAATATGTGCAAAACTCGTACTGGATGGTAAATAGTTTTTCTTGATGCACTCTTACGAAACTGTGATGAAATCACGCTTTAAATAAGATTTAAATACCGCCTCGAAAAATGTGTCATTCAAACGACAAGGCCATGTCGTTCGCGCGACACGAGCATCTCCTTCGAACGAGAGCTTATGTCGTTTGAACGACAACGCGTAAGTTTGACTTTTTAACTTTTTGATTAAAACGTCTCTTTTAAAAGAGATTCAAATTAGTCAAACTCTATTTCGAGCTTATCAAAATAAAACATAGTGTAAACCATTAAAACACTTTTAAAAACATTTTGAAATATTTTTCTTTATAAAAATACATCCTTATCTTTTATAAAAACAATTCCGAGCACCATTAATTATACGCATTCATACCTGTGTGTCTCGGAATGCAATTAACTTTGAAGACGATTAAACTTGCACGAATTAAACTTCGGCATGATTAATTCTTTGAAGCTTTGGCGCAACGTCCTCAATTTTCTTCAATACGTCATAGACCAAGTGGGATCGTGATAAAATAAAAATCTCCATATGACATATTACAAACACAGTTTTGTTCACGGAATTAAGTCAAAATAATACAGGGACTCAATTGGAAATTTATGTCCTTACAAATCTCCCCCTTTGACTATTTCGGGACAAAACTAAACCAATGAAAGGCCTAAGCCGGGCCGTCAAGCCGTATGACGCCTAAATCCCATCCCATAAACCCAAAATAAAAAATACAAGACACGGACTAGTATATGTAGCACCGACAAGCATGAGCTGTCTGAATGTGATGTTGACTTGAAATCTCGAATCGCTGAAGCATACTTACACACATGAAACAGACAAAAAAATACCAAGTGAAGTATGGAGGAAAAAATGAAACCAATATATATATCCAAATGATACCCAACAATAATAGATACCAATATGAAAAAACTCTGAAAAAATCATTTGTTAAACGATTTGAGCAGCAAAATGATACCAATGTGTAATACCAATTTGTAAACTATGCAATAAAAAACATGCTCAAATCTCCCCCTACATCACATACATCTCTCCCCCTTTTTGTCTCGAATAGAAAATCCAGTGAGAAGATAAACCAATCAAAATATCTATCATGAGAATATAAACCAATTTGAATCAAGGTGAAATCGCTAGATAATCATGAAACAACCAACTAAATATGATCAAGAAATGACAAATCAGTAGCTAGTAAACCGATGAATCACACAAAAAATATAGCAAATTAATCAGGTGTGATAAACAGACTATATGCAGAAAACCAATTTAGAACCAATAAATCCTGCATATAAACGAGTGAGTCCAGAAACAGTTCCAGCAATACCATAAACTATACCAATTTTAACCAGAGGACTGCAAACTAATCAGAAGCCAAAATTAAGGCTGTCGTTCGAACAAGACAGGGACGTCGCTCAAACGAGATGAGGACGTCGCTCGAACGAAGTACAGATGTCGTTCACACGACATAGGGATGTCGTTTGAATGACTTCCCGCGACCTGCCAAATTTTCACATTTTCCTAAAAATATTATATATTTTTGCCCAGTGAAAAAATTTCCAGAAAAAAATAAGTGGAAGGCCCTGACTGTAGCAAAACAGTGTTAAGACAGTAGGCTTTTAACACAAAACTCAAAAACTCATAAAAACTAACAATATGAGTTACATGCAAACATAGTACCGATGTGCTCAAATGTGGATATGAAATGAATGGGCGTGAAACTAAAACAAATGAGTCACAATTCCAACACATCGAAACGATCAAGAAGCTCTAATTGATAGCGATAAATCATCAAACTTTATCATAGCCTTATGACAATTAAAGTGTGAGCTTAATGAACTAAACAAACTACATGCACACAAATCCAGAATTTTGACAATTCTACAAACAATAGCGTCAAATTGCAATGTTTCAACATTAGGATTAGTTGTGCAAACCCATTTAAATTTTTAATCCATCCAAACTCCCTCAATAATTTCATATTTTCTTTGGAATGAACTAAACTAATTTTGCCCTTTTCTTAGTAAATTGCAACTTCTCTTAGGCTCTTTTAAACGGTGGCTTTCACGACGACTTAATTTTGAACTCTCGCAACCCTTTCCCGTGAATCACTCATCATTTTTTTAATTCAAATCTTCACAGTAAACGGTTCTTACATGCACACTTCTCCTTAAGTCTACTTACGCATAGATGACAAGATTGAGATAAGAACGCCTCACCAAATTCAAAGGTGTAAGAGAAGTCAAACATCCATAGAAGCTCATGCATGTGTGCAATGTTGGCATATATACAAAGTCAAATCAAAATGCATATCAACTTTAAAACAACCCCATATAAACAATGGTTAAGATCATTCTAAGCATCGATAATAATGACCAAATGTCCTAGCCACATGGATAATGAAACGATGGGGGGGTCCAAGCACACCAATATTCCACATCAAACATGTAAACTCAAAAACAAAAATTGAAAATCTTTTTGACTTTTCATTTTTTGACTCAAATAAAAGCAAAATCTTTTTGGTTTTTCAAAAGTTTTCTAAAAAACAAATTTTTTTTTTGGATTTTTCAAAAATTTTCTCAAAAATAAAATATTTTTGTATTTTTTCAATAGGACTCATGCAAATGAAAAACTATAATACAAAATGATACACATGTCATAATACTAGCAATGAATATATCATGAAGTAAACTAGCATATGACAAACAAGGCAACACTATCATCCTTCAGATTAGCATGGGAAGAATCAAGTGCACCCAAATGAGAATCATGAAGTGCACCCAATTCTCCCAGCAGCTATCCATTTGAGTTCGTCACTCAATGACTGAGCTGTGATTGCATAAGTAATAGAGCAAGCTGGAGCGGAGGCAGCAGAGACGAAGGTGAGAGCAGGGCGGGGTTCTTGCTTTTTTGAAATGAAATTCTTGGGAATTTGTCTCCAATTCTGGATTGTCATGTCAATTTCTAAGGGTTTAGACTTTTCGAGAACCAAGTCTTTCACCTCTGAGATTACTGGAGCTACTAGCCTTACCTTAGGGCTCGATCTCAGGAACTCTTGAAACATTCCCTTCTGTAGTCACCGGAAAGGCGAAGAAAGAAGGAAGATAGACCGGACCCTGTATAAGATCCTTTTTTTTACCACAAGAGGAGTTGTTAAAGGCGCTTCAGAGACTAACATAGTAGCAAAAGACTTGGTAGTGGGCGTGAGAGCGATGACGAGCAAATGAACGGAGTGTACGGAGCGAGCACTAGAGAAAGAAACCTCAGACGACCCTCTTTACCCCGAAACTGGAAACTAAAAGACTCAGAAGAGCTCGTGTGGGAGGAAGTGCTGCACTAGCAAGCGTTCTATGAAATTAAGAAATACCTGACCAACAGGCTAATTTTGATGCCACCAAGGGATGGAGAGCCCTTGAGATTGTACATATCAGCTTCAGAAGATTCAATTGGATCATTCTTGGCACAGAAGAATGAGGAAGGAAAGGAACAAGCGATTTCTTACCTAAGTCGCCTTATTAATTAAGGGGCAAGAGAAAAACTCCAACTGAGAAGATGTGTTTGTGCCTGTATTTCACAGCGGTCAAGCTTCGGTATTATCTGTTACCGAGGCAAACGTCATGTGAGGGGTAGAGATCAAACACATGTTATCGATACCATTTCTCAAAGGTCTGATTAGAAATGGGTTTTTTATATAGATATCTCCACACCCAAGTCTTTAACTGTCTGTAGGTACACCTCAGCGACCTTAGGATTGGCGATACAAACATCGTCCCCTAAGATAGCATATCGGTCAAACACCTTACCAGGGTAAACCTTCTCTGCACTTTAATGTAAAACACCACAAGATGGTGTGTTAGAGTGCAGAGAGGCCAAGAAGACAGAAAGCCAAGAGGCTGACCTTCCGGCACTGGGCAGGCGTCAGCCCCCATACATGGTCTTACGACTTTGCGGAGACCTGTGTTTTTGGTAAACAGTCGCCCGGGCCTGGTCACTGCGACCCCCTTTGTGAGGAGGCACCCCTTCTTCCTTCAAGGGCATGAGATGCAGCCAGTTAGGTCCCTCTTGTCTTCTGCACCGGTTCCTGATTCAATTGCCCAACAAAGAAAGGGCTATGCGCAATGGCTCGCAAGACAGTCAGAATCAGAAAGAGAGGTATGTATTATTTTAAAAGAACTGTTATCCCAAAGGGTTTATGCCGCTAAACAGCTCTTAGTCCGCACTTCTCTCGTACATTCTAAGACCATGCCAGCCTAAAGAGTCACTCACTCTTT